>CM075821.1:40313974-40341647 GCA_037975025.1 Excoecaria agallocha | reverse complement strand
TTGATTTTGATGAAAGGGAGAATATAGGTTGGGCTTCTTATTTGCGGATTCGGGTCTCCTTTGTAGCCGAAAATTGAGGAGGGTGGTTCTTTTAAATTTAGGAGATTAGGTATTAGGGATTAAATTAAAATATGAACGACATCGAATGCAGAAATGCAAGGAAACTATAGGTCTATTCACTTACAGAAAATTGCTCTAATTTTCCAGAAAATGTTTTCACAGAAAACAGAAAAAAGAGATCATATTTATTTTCGTCAACTTTCTAAAATAGAAAACAGAAAATGAATTTTTCAGTTTTTCAAAATAAAAAAGAGATTGAAAAACTAATAAAAGATGTTTTCCAAATTTTTTGAATAATATTAATACTTATACATATATATTTATATATATGTACATACATACATATACATATATATGCATATGTATGTTTTTGTATGTGCATACATACATAAGTATATGCATGTGCATGTATACAGTACATGCAACTATACATACGTACATATAGATATGTATATACATTCATACATATACACATAATATATACACACACACACACACACATTCATACATACATGCATGTATGTATGTATGTATGTATGTACGCATGTACATGTATTTGTATCTATCTATCTATCTGTATGCATACATATACATATACATATACATATACGTATACATATACATATACATATACATATACATATACATATACATATACATATAAATATGTATTTATGCATATACATATATGCATATGCACATACATATTCATATATATGTATCTGCATGTGCAAACATACATACATACATACATACATACATATGTATATGTACATGTATGTGTATGTATGTACATACATATATATACATATCCATATATATATATGTATATATATGTATGTACATACACACACATACATGTACATATGTATGTATGCATAAATACATGTGTATGGATGTGCATATATTCACATACATATGCATATACATATACATATACATATACATATACATATACATATATGCACATATACATACATACACACATACATATATATGTATGTATGCATATATGTGTGTACACATACTTATACATGTATACGCACACACACACACACACACACACACACAAAACACTCTAGTTTTTCATTTGTTGATAAATAAACGCGTTTTCTAAATTTTCTATGGAAAATAAATACTTCAATTTTCTAAGAAAATAGAAAATAGAAAACTATTTTTTGTAAGTAAACACACCATATGTTTTCTCTAGAGTAATAAAAATGACTTAAAGTTTCCTCAAGAAAAGGATCTCAATTGAGAAATCAAGTGGAAAAAGAGAAAGAAGATAAATTGTTGTCTCAGCTAAATGTTGTAAGTCTAATAGATAGCAATAAGAAAATACACCATACAACTATCATAGACCTCAATATGCCAAATCACTAAAAGAAACTTGATGAACTGAATTCCACTGTGGGCAAAAAGAAAAAGGGTCCTAACACTAACAAAGAGAATGAGCGGTAGAGCAATAACACAGGGGATAAAGTAGAAATAGAGGCTTTACATAAGGAAGCAGATAACTTGCCAAATCAAAACAGTAATAATTTCAAATCAAGTTCACATTTCTCTTTTCATTGATAATGAAATTGATTTTGTTAAGAATAATATTTGGTTTGATGGGGTAATTATGGATGGAGATGATAATATGATTCATGAGTTAGTTTTGGATGAAAGTTGTAAGGATGATAATTTAATTCATACTGTTATTGGCGAGAGGGAGGGGAAGGAATTAAATTTATATGTGAAAAGGGTTTATGGAAGAGGTTGGCAAGAAAAGAAATGATGACCGAAGGTGGTTCTAGCTTGGCACTATATGGAGCGAAGAGAATAGCGCCTGAGGGTAATGATATCAAAATGGGAGAAAATGGGGAAAAAAGAAGGGTTGTTATCAGTAATCAACCTAAATTGACCAGAGGCGATAAGAGGTACAGACCTCGGTTGCCTACATTAATGAAGCTCTTAAGCCACAATTATTAGGGTTCAGGAAGTACCTCGAAAATTGGCAATCTGAAGAAACTTTGTCTGTTTCAAACTCTTTCGCTGGTATTTTTAATGGAGACTTGTATTGGCCTCAACACATGATTAGCTGTGAACAATATTTTTCGATAGTGAATAATATTTTCGGGCATGAAAAAAATTAATAATACATCCGAAGGTGAAAAATATTTTATTTGTCTATAAAAAAACATTGGTCATGGTTAGACCAGGGTTAAAATTTGGAGTGAAATTGAGGTCATATAGGCCTGCAAAAGTCGAAAATACGAAAAAAAAAGCGATGCAGTGTAATTAGTAACTGGGTTACTAAAAATAGTAAATGAACTCTAAAAATCACTAAAAATTACAGATTTGCCTAAAATAATATGTAGAATATTTTGGATATAAAAAGAAAATTTTTCAGTGACATCGGTAATGGTCAAATCGGACCGAAAATAGACTCCGATTGAGTTAAAATTTTGAGTACAGCCTATTTTTTACATATTATGAATTATGGAACTGAATTTGGGATGAATTGAAGTTGGAAAGTGAGAGAATTTCAAAATTTTGCAAGTTTGGCTTGAAAAAATAGAGTTTTGGGCTTAAATGAATTGGATTTGGGTTTGACCAAAGTCCAAACCACTTGAGCCACTATAAAAGGGAAATCTTAGATTTATTTTAGGGTTTAAATTGTTTTTGTTGAGCCCCTTTTCTACTCTCTCTTGGCCGAACCACTCATTCCCTTCCTTTCTCAAATTTTCTTCAATTCTTCTCTCTTACTCAAAATTCAAGCTTCATGTGTGAAGCTCTACATCTCTAGTGGCTATTTTGGGTCTCTATTCTTTAATTTAAGTGGATTTTAGTGGGTGAATTAAGAGAGAAAGTTAGGGAGCTATTAAGGAGGTAAGTAAAATTTAAGGATTTAAATTATTTTAAAGCTCCCTACTTATATATTTGAGTGTATAGAATTCAAATTTGCTATCAATTTGGGTATATAAGATCAAAAAATTAGGGTCTGGATTGATGGGAATTTCGGCCTATGTAGTTTCTCAAAGTGGAACTCAAGCTTCAAAAGGGAAAGGTAAGTAGAAGGAAACTTAAGGAGGATTAAGCAAGTGAGAGAGATGTTAGTGACTATAAATCCACCAATTTCCCTTAAATTGTGTTTAATTATGCTTTATGTAACTAAGTAAAATTAGGAAAAATTCATGTTTAATTAAAATTGACTTTAGATTAGTGATGTGAAGGTGGTGTGCCTTACTTGGCCAAATTGGGTATTAAAGAGAATTAAAGTGTAATTTGAATATTTTTGATGATTAATGCTTTTAAATGAATATAGTTGTGAAATTAAGTGCCTATGAATTTATTTCGAATTTATAGGATTTATATGAATATTTTTGATAATGAATTAGCATTATGTTAAAGTGACTTTAATGAATTATAGTGAAATAATTCATAAGTTGTGCAAAATTGATGAAGGAATTGAGTGACTAGTGTATTGAAATGTAAAAGTAAATGAAAATGTTAAATTGTGAAAAGAGATGTTTAATTATAAATTATGAAAATAAATGTTTAATTAAATAAGAAATTTTACCCTTATTAGTGGTCAGACGATTAAATATCTAGTTTAGGATATAATTTGCTAGCCATAGAAATACTTTTACCGCGGTGCAAGTCGTGATGACTTGCTTTACTATGGTAAAATTGTAAAGATCTTCCATAGTTTAGTGTTAAGTGTTCAGTAAAATTGTTGAAGGGGTCCTTCGGGATCATTCCCTAGTACAATGTTGTGGCCCTGTGGGGTCCACGTCCCATATATCTAGTCTGCAAATTTCTGTCGGAGTGGTACTAGGAGTATAATGGTAAAAATGAATTAAAAATGCAAATTGTAAAATGAAAATGAGAATTTGTAATGAAAAATGGCCTAAGTGAAAGAGAATAAAAGTTTAGGGATAAAATAATAATTTCTCAAACTAGTGAATTTTAAGAGTAAAAATGACAAGAAATTAAATAAAGGGTAAAAGTAGAAAGAAATAATGTTCAAATAGACAGAAAATGAACTTATATAAATTGTAAGGACTAAAGTGAAATTTTATATAGGAAAGATAAAATAAAGACCAATTGAAAATTTTATAAGCTAATAATTGAATGTGAAATGAAAATAAGTCATCTACTGGCAATTTTGTAATTTATAGAGTAAAAGGGTCAATTTTATAATTAAGAGAAAAATTAAGGACTAAAGTGAAAGTTTTTCCCTAGTAATGGTTTTAAACTATATTAAATGTAAAAACATTAATAATAGTGTTTTGATGAAAATTGTATGAAATTTTGCATGGAGTATAAGTGGGTAATTTCTAGAATTATAGTCACCACTGTGCATATTTAATGCTTAACGCGTAGTAATTACTGCATGTAGATCCCGAAGTAAAGGTGGAGCAAGTATACAAGGGAGCTTAAATTTTAGGAGAAGAAGGACAAATTTTGAAATTTTCCCTTGTTGGCATGTATATATTTTTCTAGTTTTGAAGTTACTTTTTGGATTTATAAATAAGTTTGAATATATGACTAGTGGTATGTGAATGTTTTGAGTTATGATGAAAATTTATATTACTATCTATGGATTGCCGTACCCTTTGGCCTGTGAAACTTGTTTGCTTTTCAGGGAGGTTAGGCAAGATTTTAGCCGTTATACTGTTGAACTTTTATTTGACAAATAGTATACTGATTAGCTATTGGTTGATTAGCTAACTAAATTATTATTGTTGAAAAGAATATGTTAGAGAGTATGCCCTAAAGTCCATGTAATAGGGATGTATTTCATATGTATGAGTTTATATTCTTAATAAAAGGCATCATTCATTTATTAATGCTATGTTTAAATACATGAGTTTATAAATCTTAAATTAATAAATGAAGTCCTAGATATTATGAACACAGTGGAAAGGCAATCATGAAAGTATTCATGATATGAGATGTCTATTGCATGCAATGTGTTAATAACTAAATATCCCTAGTCATAGAATTAACAAGATAGGGCATTGTTAATTCGGATAGACTAGCACATGTTATGCTTCTTGAATGGTTTAAACAGTGGTTCTCATAACTGTGATTATGGAAGATAATCAAAGCGTGCTTGTTAGAAGAACAAGTTTATTGGAGACCTGCATAGAGAATCCTTACATGGATATTAAATCTATGTTAGTGACGAATCTCTTCATAGCGGTTGTGCAAGTATCCTTAGACTTGAGATCACCAAAGTTATCTTAACTAGCAAGTGGTATATTTTGACTCCATAACTGATTACTTCCAACTGGGAGTGAACATAGTTAAGAGATTGGGTATATCATGACCTACTTGAAGATAGTTGAGTGATTGACAAAGGATTCACCATCCCAGATTTAGTAAGGGAAGTTATCTCGCATGATTCTATAATTGCCTCGTTCAGATAATATTTAGCAAGAGTAATATACCAAGATGGATAGAGATCCATGGAGGGCATTTTGGAAATAATGGTTAAATTAATAAAACATACATAATTAGATTTATATAAGTTGACAGAAATCCATACTCCGAATCTAATTGAGATAAGAGTGGTGAAAGGAATAATTGCACGGTAACTGTTTCTATGGAAGGGTATAGTCAAATCACTTGACTTTTCTGACATTTGGGTAGTCATGATGCCTAGCTAGAGGCCAATCGTGACTTATATAATAGTGTATCAAGAATATCAATAGGGATTGATAAAATGATTTAAAGAGGTTTAAATCATGTGAGTTTTGAATGGAACTCATAATTACATATTATACTACCAATATGGACAGGAACCCAATAAGTCACACACATATAGAGAAAAAGATAAAATGGTAAAATGATAAGGATAATAATATTTGATATTATTATGGGAATAGAGAAGTGAATAAGAGAATAATTAATTAAAGAGTTTAATTAATTATGATCAAGTAAAATTGTTTGCGAAACTTTTCAGAAGTGTTCTGTAAAATTAGACCTAATTGAAATAATGTATTTCATAATTAATTATTATTGGACTATAAGTGTTATAGGGCTGATATAATAATTAATAGATCCATTGAAGGAATTACAGAGGCCCAAAAAAGTGAAGTTGGCACAGAAACCCTCCAGAAGAAGGGCCACACACCAACTCCAAACAGAAGGCCTTAGAGTCCTATTTCTTAGACCAAAATAAATTAAATATGTTAAATAAGTGTTATGGATCCTACATATTTAATTTGGTTGGATTTGGAATTCATTTGGGTAATTAAATCCAAGTATATGTACAAAGGGCCTAGTTTGTGGGTTTTGTGCATAGTCTTTTGTGAAAGGGCTTAAATTGGATTTAATTGAGCCCAAATAATTATAAATAATTCCAGAAGCCCAATTAATAATTCTCCAGCAATTTTAAAAAGCCCAATACCACTATGAAGTTGGATTTTTAAACCTAACTATAAAAATCCAAGAGATGTGGAATTAGGGTTAAGTGAACAATTAAGAGAAAAAAAGTTTTTCTCTCCTTCAAAACCCTAGCCGCCACTTCCCCTTTCTATCTCAAGGGATTTCAACCAGCCCCTTGTACTCTCTTTTGTTGGTTCATTCTATCATTATCTAGTGTGGATTACTCATTGGAGGTGTTCAATTTTGGACACTGTGGTTTTGCGACAACCCGGTGCAAAGGAAAATCAACTGTACAACAAAAATCAAAGGTGATTTTTCTTATTCTCATTAATATGTATATTGTAAATTCATGGCAAGATCAGATATATTGGTTAAAAATTTTTTAATTCTACTTATGTATGAGATGCATGTAACCAATAATTCTCAACATGGTATCAGAGCCTCGGTTTTGCCATGAATATACAATTCTATATTTTTCTGTGGAATAAGTTTTATTTTTGAGTTATTTATTTCATGAACTTTAAAATATAAGATTTGATTGTTCATGAATGAGAAATATTGATTTCTGGATATAAGTGTGATCAAATATATAAAACGGAAAAAAAATGATCTTTTGAGAAAAGAAATTTTGGTTTTTGCGTGAATAGCTTTTAATTTTAGGGGCTGTTCTAAATTATTTTTTTATAGATACATTATAAGATCATTTAGATGATAATTTATGTGTTTAATATGTGATATTAAGCCTTAGGATCAAACAAAATTAAAATCAAACAAGTTTTGCATGAAAACTAGTTTAGTCAAAAAGTTCGATAAATTGGTGTTCTTGGTGTGTTCTTGATGTATTCTTGTTTAGAACGATTTTTAATCTTCTAAATATAATATATCTGATATATTAAAGTGTTATTAATTAATTGGATTAATTAAAATGGGCCTTAAATTAATTGGATTAATTTTAATTCATTAAAACCACTTAATGGGCTTAATTATGTTTACGGACTTGGTTTAAATTAGTGAATGACTTGGTGGGCCTAAGGAGCTGATTTAAATTAAATATTATAAAAAATAATTAAGTTTATTAATGGGTTTTAAGGGCTGGAGTGGGCTTGGCTTATTCCAAAAGGCCCAAATGGTCCAATAGACACAAAAATAGTTTGCGTGAGAACACATTTAGGGTTTAATTTTGTGGGCTTCGGCCTACCCTTTATCTTAATTCCAAAATTGATTCTTTTAATTATTTAATATAATTAATTAATTAAATAATTAATTAATAATCAATTGGATTGATTATTAAGGCAAGAACACATGCATGAAAAAAGGTTTCCTAAAATGAAAGTTTCCAAAATGAAAAAAAAAAGTTTTCTAATTTGATCACATTATTAAAATAACTCAAAAGAATATTTCAAGAGTTGAAACAAAGTTAATAATCCATTACTTTATGCATTAGAAATGCATATAAGGGTGTATGATTGGCATGATGGATAGTTATGGATAAGGTCCAATGTGATTGAGCATTATGCATGTTTTGGCCTAATGAGGACTTTCATGTCCTGGCCACTCGTTTTTGGTTTGTATTTCTTTTTCAAATTGTAATATGTAATTAGATTACTTAGATTAGAATTAGCGATAGAGATGGAGATCACTATCAAGGAGCAAGATGGGCCGGATGGAGATCCAACAAGCTTGAAGATTTCTTACTTGTTTGAATCATGCATACTACCTAGGTGTGACCTTTTGATTTTCCTTTTGGCTCGGGGAAATCAATGTAATAAAGTCCATAACTATACCATATTTGTATGCTTATATTTATGTGATAGATATAGGATGCATACCAATGTATGCCAACCATGTATGATGAGACTTAATTAACTAAAACCCTCAAATAAATACTAAGGTATATAAGCCTTCCATTAATTTGAGGACAACCAGAGTTCTTTATAGTGTGGGTTGTTGACCACAGTCAAGCTCACATTATATCGATTATATAGTAAGGGCTATTAATTCGCAATAAAATAGTGGGAGTAAATGGATTAATTAAAGACCTTATTAATGCATACATATATATGAACATACTCTCATAAGTTTTCTTTTTCACATCTAGGTCATCATCATGAGCACATCAAACATTAATATACGATCAATCTTGGATAACAAGCTGGTTGGCAGCAACTATTCCGACTGGATCAGACAAGTGAGAATTATTCTCAGAGCTGAAAAGATCCATTATGTCTTGGATAAAGATCCACCACCACTTCCATCAGATGATGCCATTGATGAGATCAAATGTACTTATCGAAAATACATGGAGGATAGTGAAGCGGCAGCATGTCTGATGCTAGGTGCTATGTCCTCGAAGCTTTAGAAGCAACATGAGATGATGGATGCTAGAACCATCATTTTACATCTAGAGGAGCTTTATTCTTCTCAGGCTAGAACTGAGCAATATGAGATTGCTTGAGCTCTATTTAACTGCAAAATGGTGAAAGGCACTTCAGCTGCTACTCATGCATTGAAGATGTATGGATATTAAGCATTTGAGTAGACTTGGCTATGTTATGGATAATGATCTATACATAGATTTAATCTTGTACTCATTGGCTCCAAGTTATGCACCTTTCGTGCTTAACTTCAACATGAACAAGATCCAAGTAACCATTCCTGAGTTAATCAACATGCTCAAGACAGTTGATGGATCCTTTAAGAAGGATCCAAAGGTTGTCACTTCTGCTAAAGGCAAGAAGCAGAAGAAGAAGAAGATAACCAAGGCGTAGCCAAAGAATGGTGGGATCTCAAAGAAGAAGGTTGTCAAGAAAGAGAATCCCAAAGGAACTTGCTTCCATTGTGGAAAGGATGGTCATTGGAAGCGTAACTATAAGGCCTATCTAGATTCTCTCAAGGAGAAGAAGCAAGCTGATGCTTCTACTTCAGGTATTCATATGATTGAAATTAATACTTATTCTATTGCTTCAAAACAATCTTGGGTATTAGATATCGGATGTGGATCTCATTTGTGTAATGATCTACATGGGCTTAGAAGCTTTAAAAGAATTGGAAAGGCAGAGATATGTTTGCAGTCAGCTACTGGACAAAATATCTCTACAACGGTTGTGGGGACTTACCATTTGCCTCTTCCAAGTGGATTAGTACTGGAATTAAATAATTATTATTATGTTCCAGCTTATCCAAGAGTATTATTTCTTTCTGTTGTTTATTGAACGATTATGACATTTCTTTAAAGGACAAGTGTTGTTACATTTTTAAGAACAATATGTTTTATACAAAAGCTATAATTGAGAATGGTATATTTGTTTTTGATTTAATTAAAGAAGTGCATAATGTGGATACCAAGAGAATGAAACATGATAATCTAAATACCTCATATTTATGGCATTGTCGTTTAGGCCATAAAAATGAGAAACGCATGACCAAATTACACAAGTCAGGTGATTTGGGATCATTTGATTATGAATCATTTGATACATGCGAATCTTGTTTATTGGGAAAAATGACAAAAGCTCCCTTTATTGGTAAAGGAGAAAGAGCTAAAATGGTTTTGGACTTAATACATTCAGATGTATGTGGTCCAATGACTACACATGCCAGAGGAGGTTACTTCTACTTCATTACTTTCATAGATGATTATTCCAGGTTTGGATACATCTATCTAATGAAATATAAAACATAAGCATTTGAAAAGTTCAAAGAATTCAGAAATGAAGTAGAGAAACAACTTGGCAAGAGTATTAAAACACTTAGATCAGATCGAGGTGGACAATACTTAAGCCAAGAATTTCAGGATTATCTTAGAGATAATGGGATTTTATCTCAATGGACTCCACCATATACACCAAAACACAATGGTGTATCTGAAAGGAGAAATCGAACACTATTAGATATGGTTCGATCAATGATGAGCCGAGCAGACTTGCCTAAGTCCTTTTGGGGATATGCACTAGAAACTACTGTTTATGTATTAAACAGAGTTCCTAGTAAATCGATTGATGTTACTCCATATGAGATGTGGAATAGCAAGAAACCCATGCTTTCTCATATGAAAGTATGGGGTTGTCCTGCTTATGTGAAGAGGACAATGTCAAACAAACTAGATGTTAAGTCTGACAAATATTTATTTGTGGGATATCCAAAAGAAACATTTGGATATTATTTCTATCATCCCTTAGAACAAAAGGTATTTGTTTCAAGGCATGTTGTCTTCTTGGAAAGAGAATTTCTCCTACAAGAGGACAGTGGCAGTAAAATTGAACTTGGTGAAGTTCAAGACCCACAAATAGAAGAAGATCAACCGATTGAACCCGAAATTGAATTTCATAATGATGAGATTACAGTTGAACCTGATTATACACAAAATCCTAGAAGATCTACTAGGATGCGTTCTATCCCTGTGAGATATGGATTTCACATTGATTCTCGGATAGAGGCATAACTATAGTAGAGGACAATGAGCCTACAAGCTATCAAGAAGTTTTGAACAGTTCAGAACGTGATTTATGGCTTAAGGCTATGCAGTCTGAAATGGACTCCATGTATGAGAATAAAGTATGGACTTTAACTTAACCACCTGTAGGGATAAAACCCATAGGGTGCAAATAGGTCTTCAAAAAGAAGACCGACATGGAAGGTAATATAGTTACCTATAAAGCTCGCTTAGTAGCAAAGGGCTATCGTCAAAAAGAAGGTATTGACTATGACGAAACCTTTTCTCCTGTAGCGATGCTTAAGTCTATAAGAATACTTTTAGCTATTGCAGCTCATTATGATTATGAGATTTGGCAAATGGATGTGAAGACAACTTTCCTAAATGGAAATCTGATTGAAGATGTGTATATGACACAATCGGAAGGATTCATATCAGGAAATGGCGAAAAGGTATGCAAGCTTTAAAGATCCATTTATGGATTGAAGCAAGCCTCTAGGAGCTAGAACATATAATTCAATAAGACAATCAAAGAGTTTGGTTTCTCACAGAATGAAGATGAACCTTGTGTGTATAAAAGGGTCAGTGGGAGTGCAATTGTCTTTCTAGTTCTATATATAGATGACATATTGATAATGAAAAATGACATTTCTCTTCTCCAATCTGTTAAAATATGGTTATCCAAGCAGTTCTCCATGAAAGACCTTGGAGAAGCATTCTATATTCTGGGAATAAGGATCTATAGAGATAGATCCAATAGGTTGCTAGGTCTTTCTCAAAGTACATATATAGATAAAGTATTGAAGAGGTTCAATATGGATCTCTCTAAGAAAGGGTTTATACCCATGGTGCATGGAAAACACCTTTTTAAGTCTATTTGTCTGCAGACACTAGAGGATAGAGAGAGCATGAATAGAATACCATATGTATCTGTAATTGGTTTTATCATGTATGCTATGTTATGTACACGTCCAGATGTAGCATTTTCTTTGAGTGTCACAAGCAAATTCTAATCCAATTTTAGAGAGGAACACTTGACAGCTGTCAAGAATATCCTTAAGTACTTGAGAAGGAATAAGGATATATTCTTGGTATATGAAGAGGGCAGTTTGGAAGTAAATGGGTATACAGATGCCAGCTTCCAATCTGACAAAGATGATTGTAAATCACAGTCTGGTTATGTGTTCATAATGGGAGGAGGAGCAGTTAGTTGAAAGAGTTCCAAACAAGAAACAACTGCTAATTTCACGACAGAAGTTGAGTACATTGCTGCGTCAAAAGCAGCCAAAGAAGCAGTCTAGATAAAAAAGTTCATAACTGAACTAGGAGTGGTGCCTAGCATTATTGATCCGATTCCTTTATATTATGACAACAATAGAGCCATTGCACAAGCAAAGGAACCACGATCTCATCAGCGATCCAAGCATGTTCTCAGACGCTACCATCTTATAAGGGAAATAATAGCTAGAAATGATGTGAAAATAGAAAGGGTTCCCACATATGATAATGTGGCGGATCCCCTCATTAAAGCACTTTCCCAGATTAAGTATGATCACCATATAAATAGCATGGATCTAAGACATATGAGTGATTGGCTCTAGTGCAAGTGGGAGATTGTTAGAGAATATGCCCTAGAGCCCATGTAATAGGGATGTATTTCATATGTACGAGTTTATATTCTTAACAAAAGGCATCATTCATTTATTAATGCTATGTTTAAATACATGAGTTTGTAAATCTTAAATTAATAAATGAAGTCCTAGATATTATGAACACAGTGCAAAGGCAATCATGAAAGTGTTCATGATATGAGATGTCTATTGCATGCAAATATGTTAATAACTAAATATCCCTAGTCATAGAATTAACAAGATAGGGCATTGTTAATTCGGACAGACTAGCACATGTTATGCTTCTTGAATGGTTCAAGCAGTGGTTCTCATAACTGTGATTATAGAAGATAATCAAAGCTAACATGTGGATGCTTGTTAGAAGAGCAAGTTCATTGGAGACCTGCATAGAGAATCCTCACATGGATATTAAATCTATGTCAGTGAGGAATCTCTTCATAATGGTTGTGCAAGTATCCTTAGACTTGAGATCACCAAAGTTATCTTAAGTAGCAAGTGGTATATTTTGACTCCATAACTGATTACTTCCAACTGGGAGTGAACATAGTTAGGATATTGGGTATATCATGACCTACTTGAAGATAGTTGAGTGATTGACAAAGGATTCACCATCCCAGATTTAGTAAGGAAAGTTATCTTGCATGATTCTATAATTGCCTTGTTTAGAGAATCTCTGGCCAGAGTAATATGCCAAGATGGATAGAGATCCATGGAGGGCAGTTTGGGAACAATGGTTAAATTAATAGAACATACATAATTAGATTTATATGATTTGACATAAATCCATACTCAGAATCTAATTGAGATAAGAGTGGTGAAAGGAGTAATTGCACGGTAACTGTTTATATGGAAGGGTATAGTCAAACCACTTGACTTTCCTGACATTTGGGTAGTCATGATGCCTAGCTAGAGGCCAATCATGACTTGTATAATAGTATATCAAGAATATCAATAGGGATTGAGAAAATGATTTATAGAAGTTTAAATCATGTGAGTTTTGAATGGAACTCACAATTACATACTATACTGCCAATATGGACAAAAACCCAATAGGTTACACACATATAGAGAAAAGGATAAAATGGTAAAATGAAAAGGATAATAATATTTGATATTATTATGGGAACAGAGAAGTGAATAAGAGAATAATTAATTAAAGAGTTTAATTAATTATGATCAAGTAAAATTGTTTGTAGAACTTTTGAGAAATGTTTTGTAAAATTGGACCTAATTGAAATAATGTATTTTATAATTAATTATTATTGGACTATAAGTATTATAGGGCTGATATAATAATTAATAGATCCATTAAAGGAATTACAGAGGCCCAGAGAAGTGAAGTTGGCACAGAAACCCTCCAAAAGAAGGGCCACACACCAACTCCAAACAGAAGGCCTTAGAGGCCTATTTCTTATACCAAAATAAATTAAATATGTTACATAAGTGTTATGGATCCTACATATTTAATTTGATTGGATTTGGAATTCATTTGGATAATTAAATCCAAGTATATGTACAAAGGGCCTAGTTTGTGGGTTTTGTGCATAGTCTTTTGTGAAAGGGCTTAAATTGGATTTAATTGAGCCCAAATAATTATAAATAATTCCAGAAGCCCAATTAATAATTCTCCAGCAATTTTAAAGAGTCCAATCCCATTATGAAGTTGGAATTTTAAACCTAACTATAAAAATCCAAGAGATGTGAAATTAGGGTTTAGTGAACAATTAAGAGAAAAAAAGTTTTTCTCTCCTTCAAAACCTTAGCCGCCACTTCCCCTTGCTAGCTCAAGGGATTTCGGCCAGCCCCTTGTACTCTCCTTTGTTGGTTCATTCTATCATTCTCTAGTGTGGATTACTCATTTGAGGTGTTCGATTTTGGACACTGTGGTTTGCGACAACCCAGTGCAAAGGAAAATCAACTGTACAACAAAAATCAAAGGTGATTTTTCTTATTCTCATTAATATGTATATTGTAAATTCATGGCAAGATCAAATATATTGGTTAAAAAATTTTAAATTTAGCTTATGTTGAGATGCATGTAACCGATAATTCCCAACAGAATGGGTATTTAAGATTTTTAAAAAAAAACAGTATTTCGCGCATGTAACAATCATAGGTTATAGTAAGGGTGTTACAAGACTAGAGTAACGAAAAATAGATCCTTATTTGTGTAGAGAAGCTTAGGTTTTAAGCATAGTTTCCTTGTGAAGGGACAGGGTACATAAGGAGGTTTAGCATGCTTATGAACTTATGACATTTAGCTAAAACTACTCTTTTACTTGATTCATCACATGTATTTTGAGATTAACCAGGTAGGGGATGTAACATTCTATACCCGAATATTGGTCTAAGTATTAGAATGTACATTTATCAACGATAATAATTGTATTATCTTAATTAATTCCTTTAAACTTGACAAAAACTTTATATTTCCAAACAATCAGATTTATATGTATCAAATTATTCCATCACAAAATACTATTTATTTGGTCATTTTACTATTCAAATGTTAAAAATTTAGACGGTATATCGACTGCAAATTAAACATATCCACTTGCAAATTGAAAGAAAACACTCCCAAATTGTCACCAAACTCCATTCAACAGCACAAACACTTTTAATTTCATTCACAATTCATTATTTCAACCCTCTCAATTTATGTATTAACTACTCATTATAATTGCCATTCTTATCCTTAAAACATAAACATGCCTTGATTTACATACAGTCATAAATTTACTTTTACAATATTAATCTTTACATGAAAATAATACATTTACATCCATCTTCACAATTAAGTCACTACATTTAGATCACATGCCATACATGTAATCTTAGGTCTTCAATTCTCCTTTATTGTCTAGCTTTGACCCATTCCCTGCACGCAAAAAATTAGATTCTAAGTAATTTATATTGCTTAGAGGTGAGTACTTAACTATAATTTTCATACTTATTTATATATATATTTAAATTTTGATTAATTAAGAATCTACTAATTTAAAATTTAATTCCTCTTATTTTGCTTTAATTGTTTCACTTAATAGCCAAACAAATTTCAAATTTCTATATTTACACTTTTAATTATTATTATTTATTTTTTTATAACAAATTACCATTTTATCCCCATTTATATACTAATTCACACCAAATTACTATTTTATCTCAATTTCCATACTTTTTGTATAAAATTACATTTTAGTTCTCCAATTATTCTTATTATGTCTGTTTAACTTAATTCTTACGGGTTAACCCCAAATTTATATTTTCTTTTCAATTTAGTCCCTAATTCCACATTATTACTAAAATTACAATTTGGTCCTTATTTCTATAATTTTTTTCATTTAGTTACCATTTAATTATGATTCTTGCCCCTAGCAATAATCAGTGGAAACTCTCAAAGTGGATAAGTAGGACGAGAACCCCAAAGGTCTAAACATTTATCGAGGTGACCAGTTGGCATGACCAACACCCCGACCATACATCAAAATCACTCTTCTCTTCTCTCATTTTGACTATTTCTTTATGTAAACCGTCATTGGCCTACTAATGTGAGTCACCATGACTCGATACTGCAATGCATCCTTATGGCGAGCCTTTTATATCATATACTTTTGGTTTGACCACTAGCTACTGAGGGCAATCAATTCTATAATATCAATTTATGCCACAAATTTCAAGCAATTCACACTTTATGCCACAAATTTCAATCTTTTAATAATTTATACATTATGCCATAGTTCCAATTTAATTAAGTATTAATTTTCAAACTACTACTTAACACTACTTATCACTTAAATTCATCAATTTCCACATCAACTCCACCACGCACATCATTCGGCCACTCTAGGTTCACCCTTTTCCATTTTCATTTTCTTATCATAACACACTCCAATCATGATTTCTAAATACAATTTACAAGTTTCAAGCTTTTACCCATCAAAATTCCATTGAAAAGTATGTAAATACATAATTGCATAATACTTTCCTCATTAGGGTTTTAGTAATTAACATGATTTTCATGTAATTAATCATGCTATATTACTTATTTAATGTCTAATTTCATTTATTTAATATTAATTTGAAATTACACATGCATTTCTCATAATTTCATAAAATTATGTATTTAATGTATTCACATACCAAAATCTCCTTTGCTTCTTTTTATACTTCTTTCCCTTTTCCTTTTTCCTCATCTTTCTTACTTGATTCTTTAAGTCCTTTAATTTTTCTTGGCTTCTCCTTGCTCTGATCACTTATCTAAGGTAGAAAAGATGATTAGAAGTTAATTTGAGGTGGAAACACTACAAGAAATTACACTTTTTATGACGTAAGAAATGATCATGAAAAGTTCAATTTTTATCTCTGAAAAGATAAGGTGACGAATTTTCATCGTCATAGAGAACGTCACGGTATCCATGTAATATATATATTTATGTGACGATTTTTTTATTTGTCATTATAAGTATAATTTTTTGTGACAAAAATGATTATCGTCAACTTTAATTCTTACTTTTCATGATAAAAATTATGTCATAAATAAAATTATATTTTGTCACATGATATTGTTTATCGTCACAAAAAATTGACATTTTTATGACAAATTTAAAATTCGTTACTGAAATAAATACTTTTAGTGACGAAAATCTATTTATTATCAAAACCATTAAATATTGGCCATGTAATTGTCGTCACAAATAAATGTAATTTTTTTCATAAAATAATTCATATCGTCACTAAGGGTGCATTTGGCATTGCTTTTCAGAGAGTGAAAAGATGATTATTGGGTCAAAATATATGTTTGGTAAATGTTAATTTTAAAAAAATTAATTTTGTAAAACGTGAAAAAACCTTTTATTAGAAAAAGCTAGAAATTGAAGCTTTTCAGGGAAGCTGATTTAAAATTCTTTTTTGACAAAAAAATCCCTTATTTTATTTTATAATGACAAGTATACCTAATATAAAAAAAAGACTATTTTTCTCTTTTCATTTGCCCTACCACCAAAAATCATCTGACGTAAAAATGATTTCACTTTCCTTTTTTCTTCTTCTCTTTCTTTTATCTTCCAAAATCATTAGAAGTTACAAGAACAACACGTTTTCAATTTGTATCGCTTTTTGGGTAGAATAAAGGTAATTATTATTTTTTTTCATGAAAAATTGTTTTCAATTTTGATTGTTTTTTTTGTCTTATTTTGCTTGATATCTGCCAATTCGATGAAGGTTTATTCTCTTTTCTTGTGCCTTAGAAGAATCCAATATTAGTGATGGTATAATAGTGATTCTATATTAGTGATATAATGTAGAGTTAATTTTTAATAAACAATTATTACCTTGCGGTGCCGCTGAAGAATCTACACACACACATATACAGTAGGTTTTGTTTTTATCTTTTCAAACTTGTTCTTATACAACAGCTTTTGTTCTTTTTATACACAACACACACACACTGAGATTGAAGTTGTTGCTGTACCTGTCTTTGAAGAATGTTTTTATGATGGGCTCTTTCATTTTAATCAATTTCAACCAAGAAAAAATGAAATTTAAATTTCCCATTTTTGCTGAATTTCATATTTAATAAAAATATTATTTCTATACTTCAATTTTATAATAAAATAACATAAAATCAAGTATATACAGATGAGCATGTTTGATCAAGAGTCCTTATTTTAAGTTGAATTTTGTTAATAGGAAATTTGCCTCATCGAAATATATATATCTCAATCTATGCACTAAAGTCTACAATTCCCTTTAGCTTTTGGTAGCGATAAGCATGGATCGGTTAACCGGTCCATTAACAAAAAAATTAACCAGTTCATATACATCGATTTTTTCAAAAGACTAACCATTAATCGGTCCATTGCAATCGGTTAACCAGTCCATCGATTTTGGTTTTTTGGACTGGTTAATCAATTTTTTTTCGGTTAACCACTACAATAATGAAATACAATTAAAATTTTAAATTATCAAAATACTTAAAAATAAAAATTGAATAACATACTTAATTCAACATATTGTTCAAACTACGAACATAAAGTTAAAATATTCAAATTACTTTAATATTAAAATTACAAACTAAATACATAATGTTCAAATAAATTCAACACCTAAACGTCAAATAAAAATACAAATCACATAAGTTTTTGCATAGTTAACTTGCTAGTAATCAACTTGAACCATATTATGATCAGTTACATCACAAGCTGACTTTGCAATTAAAAAATCTAAAAAAAATCACAAATTAAAGGTTGTTAAAATCAAAAATAGACATATAAGTAAAAAAAGTCAAAATAAGAAAAAAATAATACTCATCTCCACATTTTCAAGTTCTTATAAAACTTGTTTAACTAAAATTTGATTACCAGTTGATCTAAACCAATCTTGTCCACAAATGAGCGCTTCCACAAGTCTAGGAGTTAGATTCGATCAAAATGAATCAAGAATATGGTTAGATTTTATCGAAATGAATCAAGAATACGGCCTCCTGTGCTAAAAGCAGATTCTGATGCAACGGTTGACACAGGCATTGCCAGCACATCTCGAGCCATTGCAGAAAGTATTTGATACCTTGATGAATTAACCTTCCACCAATTCAATATATCAAAACCTTCTGTATCTTCCTCAAGCACCTCATTGTTATATCTATCAAACTCAGTTTTTACTTCCCCACTACCTTTAGATACTTTTTGTTTCTTCAAAACTGCTCGAATAATATCAGTAGTAACTATAAACTTAACCTCATTTTTATTAAGCTCAACTGTTTCAATTGCTTGTTTTTGAGTGGATAGCACTATTGATGCACCATAAAAGTCATACATGGCAAATAAAACTTTTCTCAATATTTCTTTTAACTTTTCACTATTCTCATCACCATAACAATTCTCAATAATGATATCAACATATTCCAATTTGAAATGAGGATCAAGCACCACAACAACAAACAACATAATATTCACATTATCAACATTTGCCCAATACTTATCAATTTTTTTATATCTTAACAGCTATTGCTTTTAAACCCAAATGGTCACTTTCGCACCATGAAGAAATCAACAAGCCAATGCCATAAATCTGTCTCATATATTCATTTCTAGTGACATAAAGAGAGCTAGACAAATTCACAGTTATTTCATAAAACAATACAAGAAAAGAAAGCATACATTTAGCATATTCCCAATCACTCCTTTTCGGTAAACCACTCTTACACAAAAGGTCACTCACATACTTGTTATCAGCCACCTCAAGTAAGTTAAAAGCCTTTAACATCAAATAAGTTGAATTCCACCTAGTTTTCACATCTAAGCATACAAGACTCGAAGTGTCTAGCAACTCCTTTTTAGCACAATCTTTAAACTTACTCAATCTAGAAGGAGAAGATCTAACATACTTTACTACATTTTGAATTTTCTCAATTGAAGTATCAATATCTTTCAAACCTTCTATCACAATAAGACTCAAAATATGGGCAGCATATCTCATATGCAAATATTCAGCATCCAAAACACTACCCTCCCAACTATTCAATCTCCTTTTTAAATACTGAATACCTAAGTCATTTGAAGCTGCATTATCAACAGTCATAGTAAAAACTCTACGGCTAGCCCAGTCAAGCAAGCATTTTCCAATTGTTTGACCCATGACCTCACCAGAATGACTAAAAATTGGACAAAAAGAAATGATCTTTTTATGCAAAGTCCAATTCTCATCAATGAAATGACATGTAATACACATATAACTCAAATTCTAAATGAAAGTCCATACATCAGCTGTAAGGCAAATTCTAGAAGATAACTTCTTCAAACAACTCATCAAATTCTTTTTCTCTTGTTTATAGAGATTGTAACAATCCCTAGCAACTATAAAATGTGATGGCATAACAAACAAAGGTTGTATAGCACGACAAAAATCACGAAATCCTTCATGTTCCACAAATCTAAAAGGAATCTCATCAGAAATTATCATTTCAGCTAGACATCTCCTGCACTCTTCTTGATCAAATTTCCAATGTGAAAGTGTATGTGTAGTCCTTTGGTCACTACTAGCCAAACTTCCACTTGGTAAAGGTTTAAATCTCAATGTTCTTTGGCTTTTTTCTACATTTGTTGAATATTTTCTGCACCTACTCAAGTGATTACTCAAACAACTAGTTCCACTAGATGATGGACATGCAAGAGACTTCTCACAATATTTGCAAGTAGCCTTTTGGTCACTACTATTGTTCCTAGTAATTTTTTCAAAATAATCCCAAACCCAATATTTTCACTTACCACTCTTCTTCAATTTTGGAAGTGGCGGTTTTGTTGAATTTC
The DNA here is from genome assembly GCA_037975025.1 of Excoecaria agallocha. NCBI lineage: Eukaryota > Viridiplantae > Streptophyta > Magnoliopsida > Malpighiales > Euphorbiaceae > Excoecaria > Excoecaria agallocha. Next base: position 40,320,837 of record CM075821.1, on the reverse strand, counting down.
CTCCTTGAGTTGCTGTCTCTATTTGAACCGATTGAGTACACTCTTCATTTGTTCTATGTTTTTGCTGCTGTTATCCTTGTGGAGTGGTACTTCCACTATTGGTTGTAGAATTTTCAGCGGTACTTGACAAATTCTCCATAAATTCTAAACAAAACAAAGACATCAAGTTAACGGTTTGTATGTTTCATATAATTCAAAGAGTAAAAATGACATCAATTTTATAAGTTGCAATACAAAGTTTACAAGGAAAAATATAAGTATATTCTTTTCACAGTAAATATAATATTATATTAATACAATGATTAATGATGGAAAATAAAGGTGGTGGGAAACAGATTCTGAAGTTAGAAAGGAACACATTACAGTTCTCCAGCATCACACCTATTATTTATTCCAATGCTCTTAACTACAGTAATAGCATGGATTTAAATCCTTCCTTTTCTTTCTTTAGACATACGCTAGCTAAGCTTATATTTTGAATACAATGGATAGAAATAGTAATTAATGGAACTAAACGATGGTAAAAGATGCTGTTTGACTCGATTAATGCGTGGATTTTGATCTCCGTGATTTAAACTAAATTGTTTATAATAAAAAAAGCAAAAATTTAGCAAAAGAAAAGAGAGAATAATATCTAAAATAGTGAAAAGAAAATGTTAGAAAATGCAGCAGTCGCACTGTGTTTGGAGGTAGCATTTGTTTTTCGTAAAAAAAATAAAATAAAAAGAGAGTAATTATGAATAACTAAAAAGTGAAGATGTTAAAGGAAAATAAATATAAAGAAGCCGAAGCACTTCCTTTGGGCTATAAAAGGGAAGGTCCATAGTTAGGAGTAGTCCCTTCCCTAGTGATGAGAACAAAGTCTGAGTCTCTCAGATCTATAAATTCTCTTTTCTAACACACTTAAAAACCAAGAATCGAATCGGCAATGGAATACATAACTTGGGTTTGGTCTCTCCCTTTCAATTCCCACTTTTAAAAGCACAAAGAATTTTAATGTCTATAGATAAATACAAAACCAAACCCAGAATTCATTTCAATTCTTTTTAAATGCACAAATATACAGTAGTAGTAGAAATTGATTTTCTGTCTAAACTTGAAGAAACAATTCAGGTCTCCTTTCAAATATTGCTATCTTTTTTGGTCATGTTTTGTTTTCGAATCTTGGATAATTTGGTAGCAAGTTCAAGTTGTGAAGAAGGCATTAATTGGAAAATTAAGAGCAGTAGCCAAACTACTGTTCCAGGAGTCTATAACAATTAGCAGCCAATACCTTACATTATTAGCAGAAAATTTGATTAAGCCTTTGATTTGGTTTAGGCATATTGGCATGGTTGGCCAGTGCAACCTTTTAGCCCTTTTTCTTTTCTCTCCATACCTAATGACACCTGCTTTAGAATGTTTGGACCCAATAAACATCTATATGTTGTTTATATTTCAAGATTTGTACCCATAATTTCCTAATATTTAAACACTTGTATGTTCACATAGATTAAACAAAATAACCCCAGAAAATTAAGGCAAACTATTAAAAATAAAAACATATGAACACGGTCTAACGAAAATATGATCGAGCCAGAGAACTAAAAAATAAAATCCAAAGAGCTTACCTAAGGAATAAAAAGAGAGGAACTTGATCAATCTAACAATCTGCAACATAAAAAATCAAAGATTAACCCCAAAAAAAGCAGAAAAAATCAAATATTTCCCATAGATAGTATTTTCCAACTCTTTCTTGAGAAAAGAAAGAGAAAATAGGGATGAAGAAGAGATCCAGAAAGAAATCGAAATACAAAAGAAGGATTATAAACATGGACTCAGAAAATATTCCAAAGGAAACAAAAATATTGAGAAGTAATACAAGAACAGCTGAAAACTCTCTCTACATCATACATTAACTACCACATATAGTAATTGATAGATCTAAATTAATACTACGTTTTCCTGAAGAAGAATACATTACCACAAAGATCAGAGAACCAAGAGCAACAAGGGTAGGAGATTGGAGTAGAACGGCCACCGGCATGAAGGAGAGGGGCGGCGGCTATCGTGAGGACTGAGGAGAGGCAGATGGTTTGAAAAATAAGGTCAGCTTATATATATATATATATATATATATATATATATATATATATATATATATATATATATATATATATATATATATATATATATAATAAAATAAATCAATCGGTTAACCGAAACCGATGGTTTTTTAAAATCGTGGATCGAAACCGAACTGAAAACTGAAAATCTATATTTTAAAAACCTTAACCATTTTTTTTGGTTCGGTTAACCTTAAAAATTTGTTCGGCTTCGGATCAGTTTTTCAGTTTTTCGATTTTTTTTGCTCATTCCTAGCTTTTGGCTCACTCTTTGCATAACCAAGTCTGAGTCGAAAGAATTTGAACAATTTATTTGCTGAGAATATATTTAATCTTTATGTACTAGATATTAATTGAAATATAATTATTGTAGATGTCACAAATTCAATCTGTTCAAGAAGAGAAGAAAAAGACAAAACAAATCTATATGGAATGATAATATGATCTTATTATGTTGTAATATATGTATCCAAGCTATTCATAAAGGCTTGCGAAGTGGAACTCATTTTACAAAATAAGGATGGAAATATGTTAGAACAAACTTTTGCAAAGAAAGTGGTTGTGAATATGATAAAATTCAATTAAAGAATAAGTGGGATGTTATGAAAAGAGATTGGAAGATTTGGAAAGATTTGAAAGGCAAGGAAACAAGATTAGAATGGGATGAGAAAAAGCAAACTATTAATGCTACTTTCGAATGGTGGGATGAGAAAATTAAGGTTAGTTTTAAATTAGTAATAATTCTATAATTAACAAATTCATAAAGTTAAATTCATTATTCATGTATATTATTTTTTGAATATCATATGTTATAGGTTATGCCTAGAGCTGCAAAGTTTCGAAGTGTAGGTCTTAAACCTGAATTTGAAGAAAGGTTAGAAATAATGTTTGGAGATGCTATTGCTACTGGAGAATTTGCTTGGACACCTTCATTAATGTCAGAGCCATAAAATACTAATATTGATATTGATACATCTAAAAAGAGACGTCTATCATTAGAAGATATTGATGAGTCAATAGAGGAAGATTTTGATCAAAGTTTAGATGAATTCATGGCTGGTGCTAATGGCTCGCCAAATATTATAAACCTTGATGACATATCAATTAATGGAGGAAGGATAAAGAACAAGCAAAAAAGAGACATTGGATGTAGTCTGCAAGCAAAAATATCTAAAGAGGGGAAGAAAAGGTAGAAAAAAGTGTAGGAGATGTAGCTAAACTAAGAGAAGATATATCAAGATTAGTGGCTAGTATTGAAAGTAGGAGTAGTTTGACTTTTAAAAGAATAGATTTTCCAGGAGCTAGTATGACAGAAGTTATAGATGATATAAAGTTTTTACCTGATATTGTTACTGGTAGTGAACTTTATTATTTTGCTTCTTATATTTTTTTAGCAAAAGTCAAAGAGAGAAGGTTATGTCTTGATGCGTTTAATTGAAGAAAAATGGTATGGCTTAAGTTTCAGTATGAAATATTCAAAAGTAAAGGGTTGTGATGCATAAAAAATAATATGTTTCAATTATTATTGACTCATGTACCTTTTATATTTATCTTTAATGACTATTTCTTTAATGTGAATGATTTCATTTCTATATTTGTATATTTGTGTTATCATATAATTCTTTGCATTGTCATATATAACAATATTTTTTATATTTTTTTTTCTAAATATGGATGATAACTATTGTAATGATAATTTTGATAGTGATGAAGAAGAATTCTTATCAATTGTCATATGTACAACCACCGCAATAGGGGAGTATTATGCATCATTTATATATAAAGAACCTTGTATGGTATCTTATCAAACAGAAATGAAATGGTTAGAAATAATACAAGGTCATATAAAACGTAGTGTTAATATGTTTAGAATGAGAAAAGATGTAGTATTCCAATTAATTTCTGATTTACAATTCAATTATGGATGGAAACATAGTAAATATATGTTTATAATTGAGAAAGTATGCATTTGCTTTTACATAATTGCTCATGGAGCATCTAATAGACATGCTCAAGAGTGTTTTCAGCATTCAGGTGAAACTATTAGTAGAATTTTTGGAGAAGTTATAGATTCTTTTTGTATTTTAGCAAAAGACTTAATAAAGCCTAAAGAAGCTAAATTTCATGAAATTCCTATAACGGCCCAAATACCAGGCTAGTCGGAAATAGTACTTTTCGATAATGAATAGTGATATCGGGATGAATAGTACCTCCTTGAGTCAAAAAATATTTTATTGAATTATTGGAAAGAGCAAGTTAGCTGGAGTCCAAAGATATAATTTGGACTGAAAATGAGATCAAATGGACCATTAAAAGTCAAAAATAAGGAAAAAGTCACGGTTACAGTTAAAAGGATATTTGGGTTAACTGAGAGCTTATCTGGGACTTTAAAAATAACAAATGATCATTAAAAATTACCATATTTTCTATATCTACATTAAATGTGATGTAATATCATATGGCAATAAAAAATTAATGTTACGGTAACTTTGGAAATTGGAATATCGGACTGGTAAAAATAAATCAGATCGAAAAATAGTCTCCGAATGTCTCAAAAATATTCATGGAGTCTAATGAATATATTTTAAAAATTTTATAAGTATTTTTAAGGATATTTGACCTCAATAAGTAAGAGAAAAATAATGATTTCGGTTTAAATAGTAACCGATCAACTACAAGTTGACCAGGGCTTTAAAAATAGCAAATGATCTTCAAAAATTGCAAAAATTTCCAGTTAAGCCTTTTATGAGATGTAAAATCATTTGGTGGAAAAAATTAATTTTTTGGTAACATCGAATATTTATTAATCAGACTAATTGGACTGAATCGGACTAAAAACGGACATCGATTGAGCCAAAATTTTTCATGGAGGCTCAATATATTATTTTAAGAATTATAAAATTAATTTTGAGTAAAATTGAGCATTGGAAGTGAGAGAAATAATTTATGGAGACTTATTGGGCTTGATAGGGCAATTGGGCTTGAGTTAGGCCCAACCAACTTGGTTGGACCAGGCCCAGCCCAATTACCCAGCATATATAGCCTAAAATCTCCAAATCTCCAGAACCATCTTTAGTCTTCACCATCTCCTGCTCCTTTCCTCTTGGCCGAAGGTTTTTCCTTTATTTTATCTTGATTTTCTCATTTCCTTTGTTAAGTTCTCATTAAATCAAGTCTTCTTAACTTAATTCCAGCTTCTCTATTAGCTCTTGAAGGTCTTAAAAGATCAGTCAAGCTGCTGGAAGTACAAGAAATCAAGGGAGAAAGTGAATATGTCAAAAATTGAGGTAAGTAGAAATGGAGTTTTCAATTTAATTTAAAGGTTCTAATAGATGCTTTAGGATGTGTAGGTTAGATTTATGTGGTTTAATTGAATTAATGAAGCAAGAATTGATGAATTTTTGCATTGGGAATTTCATCCATAATAGGAAAATATTGAAGGAATTAAGGCTTTTAAAGGAGAAAATGGAGGAAGTAAGGACCAAGGTGTGAAGGAGATAAATTTGAGGTTAGTGGATACATTATCCCTCAATTTTCATAATTTTTGTATGGAAATTTGCTTATGTATATGTTTGATTGTGTGTAATTATGTATGAAAAATTGAAATAATATGATATATGTGAAATTGTAGGCTTAAATGGATGAATGAAATGCTTGTAGATAAAAAAAAATATTTAGAATGTAAAGTTCATGTTGGCCGAATTATATGTGTATGGAGGTATGTGTTTATTTTGGTTAAATGGTGAAAATATTAGTATAAATTGAAAGTAGGTATAATTTTAATGTTATACTAATTTAGTTGGAATTTTTGGGATTAATTAGAACATTTTTAAGTTAGATTTTAAATTATGTTATAGTGAAAATATTGAATTTTAATGAGAAAGGTTTTATTTATTGCATAAATAGCCATACTATAAGCCAATTAATTAATTAGAGTACAAAGAAAATAAAAAGAATGAAAAGTTTAGGGATAAAAATGAAATATTGCTAAATATTGAAAAAAAATAAATAGTTTAAATGAATAAAGATTAAATTGAAACAAAATGATAAATAAAAAGAGAATTTATGCATGAAAATAAGTTTAGGGACCAAATTGGAATTTTACCAATGAGTAAGGAATTAATAGTGTAAAGTGGATAATTGGTGGCAATTTTGTAAATAAAATGAAATGAAGGGTATTTTTGTTATTTATGAGAATGTAATGGATTAATCAGTAATTTAACCATTTCAGGGAGTAAACAAAAATTTTCAGGTAAATAATAACTTAATGGTATTAATTAGGTAAGCATGGCATTTTAGTAAATAATTGCAATAAGAGAATAAATTAAGTTAACTATGTAGCGAAATTAATCGAATGATAGAATAAGATCCATAGCAACGTTAATTAAATACTTAAGGAAATGCAAATTTCAAGGGTTAATAATATAAATTTGTATATGGCATAAGTTATATGAAATAAGACAAATTGGTATATATGGAAACGTGAAAGACTTGAATTGAAATAAATTTGCATGTAATTAACGTGGTATTTAATTATGCATAAAGTGATTTGAGTAAGTTATAGTGATTAAATGAATTAAAGAAACTAATGAGTGTGGTAAATAATGAATGAATTAAAACGTGAATAATTAATAATAATAACATTAAAATTAGTATAGAAATAATGTGATAGATTTAGTAAAATGAGAATTTGGGATTATAATTTTTATAATACAAGATAGTAAATTATAGATGAGAAGCATATAAATAAATAAAACT